>CM061133.1:292860358-292885358 GCA_030789695.1 Scilla litardierei | reverse complement strand
TCCTCCTGCCACATTAGATGATGTCGTACGCCTTCTTCGTCGGCACGAGTCGCATTTGGCTCGTACCGAGGAGGTCGTCTGCCGTATGGCTCGTTTGATGGGCATTGATCTTCCTCCTTCCGTTTCTGAGGCCGAGGAGATGGACGACGAGGATATTGACGATCTTGTCACTTCCTTGGCTCGTGGCGATGAGGCCACTGCTGCTACTGCTACCACATCTGCTCCTGGAGTTGGCACCACTTCCGGTGCTCCAGAGACTTCTGCTTCAGTAGTTCAGACTTCTGAGGCTGCTGCCGATCCTGCTGACGAGCCTGCTCCTATCATACCTGCTGTTACTCCTGTTGAGACCCCAGCTGTTGAGCCCGTCGTCGTTTCCACACCTGCCCCGACGATCCCGTCTGTTGACACGCCTCTCCTCCCTGCAGAGCCTGAGTCCACTCCGTCGACTGGACCCACGGAGACTGCAGATCCAGCCACTTCCTCGTGATCGTCAGTTTCGAGGACTCCACTGCTCATTGGATGATATACCTGTTTGAGAGTGTTTTTGGTTAGGATGGAGTTTGGGTGTTGATTTGTTGTATTTTGATATGTTGGATGTCGGTGTATGTGTTGTATTTTTTTTGTTGGATGTTGATGATGGTGTTCTGATGATGTTGTTGTATCTTTTGATGTTTATATCAATGGTATGTTGTATTCGATGTCCTCGATGTGATATCTTTTTGGATGTACTCATGATGTTTCTATATATATATACATCGATGTTCACTTTGTTTTTCTTCGTCGTGCACATTAATTCTTATTCAATGTCCATGCTATGTGAAATCGTCGCTCGACGATTGAAAAACTTGGTTAAATAGATTGAAATTCTATAATTGTATAGAATTGTTTTCCATGCACCAATTTAACCAAGAATATTGAATATTGAAGAGTATGTTTCTTTATTCAAGAAATGAATAAAAATTTGGTATTATTGATGATTTTGATTATCGCTTTTTTATAATGGACAATTTGGCACACCTTGATTTGATTTCCACATTTTTCCCTTGGTGTCAATTAGGTCCATCGTCATTGTCTACGACTCCCAATGTTGGATTTTCCATTTCCTAGTTGTTGTCGTTGTATGCCCCCCATTTTTGGGATACTGCCAAAGGGGGAGAGATAATGATAATAAATAAGGCAAATGAAAATTTAACTCAATTTCCATGAATCTAGTTTGATATGTTAGATTCAGGGGGAGGTAAGATATATATAAGGATTTTCAAAATCCGATATTTCAAAAATCGATTCTCTTTATATATCTTACTCGTCTGATTGATGCAATTTATAAATATTCATTTTGGAATTAACGTGTCATCAATGCAGGGGGAGTAAGTATTTTTCATTTGAATCATTATTTTTGATTATTATTTATGTTGGTTTGTCATCACCAAAAAGGGGGAGAATGTTGAATATTGGACTCCCCGGATTTGGTTTTGATGATGAGCAAACATAAATAATCCATGAACTAACAATTTGTGAGCGCAGTATTGGAGATCGTCGCCAAATTCACGAGAACAATCAAAGCGACATCTCAACACTTCTCAAAGCTCGTATTCATGCCTAAAGCTTCGTTGAAGCTCTTGCGCCGTTTTGGAAGTCATGAAGATTTAATCGAAGCTTTCGAAGACCGTTCTTTAAGGTTTATTTATAGTCTTTTAAGCTTCGATCTATAGAATGTTAAGCCTTGAGTATATCTTACGTTTCTATCTTCATAACGCTCATATCGTAGCTCTAAGATCTTAGTACAAGTTCATTCTAACTTCCTCGAATCGTCGCGCTTCGATTCGGACTTGTTTGTGCATGTTAGTTGGTACAAGAAGAAGTACTGACCGACTAGATGGTGATCTAGTCGATCAGCAAAGCTTCTTGGACCGACTAGTTTGCTTCCTTAATTTCTTGTTCAGTACTGTTTACAGTTAGTTGGTCTACGTTGACTCACCGACCGACTAGTTTGTGAACTAGTCGGTCAGTGATGCTTCTTTGACCGACTAGTTGTGACTTACTGTTCATACTAAATTTCTCCTAAGCTACTATTTATCGTTAGTCGGTCTAAGAACGTTTGGTGACCGACTAGTTGACAATCTAGTCGGTCAACTTTTGTTCTTGAACCGACTAAGTCAATTTGTATTCAGACTATTTCACTTTCCCTCTTAGTCGGTCTACGTTCACTGACTGACCGACTAGTTGTGAAACTAGTCGGTCAGAAAGTCTTCTTGGACCGACTAGATTTCTAGGTCTGAATTTCTATCTCTTCTCAGTTCCTCTCTTAGTCGGTCCATGTTGTTTGACTGACCGACTAGTTGATGAACTAGTCGGTCAGTGGTTGTTCTTTGACCGACTAGTTGCCTCAGATTTCTATCCGTTGGAAATTGACCTAACTTGTTTTTATGGGACCCTATAAATACGAACCTAGGTCATTTCTATCTAGGTTAGAGCTGCCATTAAGAGATTCATTGAGATAGAAAGAGATAGCCATTCTCACTCATTTCCAAAGCTCTCTTCCTCACAAGAAACCCATTCTCTCACTTTCTAGATCTAGAATCCATATTGAGAGAAGCTTGTTCTTGGTGAGCCCTTCAAGCTCTAGCTTGAATCAAGTCTCCAAATCTCTCCTAGGCACCTATTGCTGGTCATTTCCTTGGTGCTAGGTCTTGGTGACTTCATCTTCCTCAAATCCTTCCTTTCACCTATTGGGTAAGAAAAACTCAAGGTATAGGATTTTGTGGTAAGATTGTTTATTTCATTATAAACTCATTTATATTGCTTGTTGATTCTCTCGGTTGTGAGAGAAGGTTGTGATCCCGGGTTGTGGGATTCACTATTGCCATTGCATGTATGATTTGATCTTGTGAAGGTTTTTCACAAGATATCATAGTGGAAATCTTGGGTTAGGGTTTCTAACCTAAGTATCCGGAGGGGATCCGGGTGGTTGGGACATAGGATCACCGGGAACAAGTCGGGGAGACTTGGGTGGATCCGAACCCATTAACATCATTTGTTAGCATTGTTAATTTTGTTGTTGTCATTCAATTTAAGCTTCCGCAAATTGATTTGGTAGTTGTTTGCACTATAATTTGGAATTATACTCCTTGTTATTTTTAAAGTACTATTCACCCCCCCCTCTAGTACTTGTGCAGTAGCTTGTAAGGCATTACACGGTGATCTGGAGCCTACTGCCCTATTCAAAGACAACGCCGCGTGCATTGCTCAGTTTCAGAAGGGCTACATCAAAGGCGACAGGACAAAGCACATTTCTCCCAAGTTTTCTGGACGCACGAGCAGAAGAACGACAAGCAGATTGAAGTTCGACAGATCCAGTCATGCAACAACTTAGCTGATCTTTTTACTAAGGCATTGCCTAAATGTACTTTTGTAAAGCTTGTAAAGAACATTGGTATGCGACAGTTGAATGACCTACAAGCCTGAAGCTTGTACGGATCAGGGGGAGTAACCTGTGGGTTGCACTCTTTTTCCTTAAGCTGTTGGGTTTTCCCACAGGGTTTTCCACAGCTAAGGTTTTAACGAGGCAAACACACTTACTCTGGATCCAGAAGTATCCACCCCTTGCCTCAGTAGCTGAGACCGAAGTGATGAATGTGTAAGGGGGAGTGTTATAAATGAGGGAGGCCTTTGGCATCCCATCCTTCATTACACATTCATTAGGTCCCCCATTACTTAGGGTAATGGGGACCCTTGGTCTACTAAGAGGCTTTTGGCCTCCCCACTATGAGATAAATAAATAGAGCACCATGGCTCTTAGCCATGGTTACTCATTCTTAGCAATGAAATGATCTCTCTCTCTCTTGAGTTTATTTTCATCCAACAGTATGAGCGATTTGATATATTTACTTTCATCAAAAATACTTCAAAATTTTTAATATTATCTTTATTATCACCAAAAGAGGGAGGTTGTTGAGCATGGAAATTAATGAGATCTTGTTTGATGTGAAAAACTTGTATGTGAGACCCGCTGGGTGCTCACTTGGGTAGCTTGGTCCGCGTCCGCAGTGCGGTAGTGGCGACCTGGATTCGAGTCCCGTTACCCCTCCCCAATATTTGGAGTAGTGTAGGGCATCGCCGGATTTTGAACTAGGGCTGTCAGCTCGTCGTGCACGCTTTACTAGCTTTCCAAAGTACCTAAAAAAACTCGTATGTATGATTTGATGTATTTACTAAGTAATATGCATGTTTAAATATTTTTCCCGGTGGTCGGGCATTTTTGAATTTCATTAAACAATTATTATTGAATCAATAAATGTTCAAAGGTCAAAGGCACATGCTTTTGATAGGCGGTTGCTCATTAAAGTTTAGACTTACATGAATGCTTGGCTCAGAGTTTTTGTCGCTGCTAAAAGCTTTTAATCATGAAGAGGAAAGAAGACCCAACCAATGCAATGTTCCCGTGCTGTAAATTTTTGAAAGCATGTTTCAGTTTTTGGGTTCCTAATCAAGGGATGATGACTTTTCCTTTTGGTTTAAAGGAGGGGTGGTAAAATGATTCTGACCCGACCCGATGTGAACCTAACCTCTTGGCCTGGATATGGATAGGGGCTAATCCGGGTCTGGTAGGATCCGGGTCCACCTGACTGATCGGGATAAAATACGGCTCGGATACATGTTTGACCCGTCAAACCGGATTGACCCAAATTCCACCCGTTTATATGTTATAAATATATATTAATTGCAATGCAGCTTTCTCTTAAACTGTTATGTTGGGACGTTGGTTTGCTCTCTTCGTTACGTGTTCGATTGCAGTTCGATTCCCGACCCATGCATAAAAATATATCATTTTCCAATTTCAAATGATAGGATTTAGTAATAATATGTAATACAATGATAAACTAAGCCTCCATAACCTCCTTATAAATATACGTTCTCTCACATAAAGCAACCAAGTACAACCATGTGGGCTTGTACTTGGTTGATTTATTTGAGAGGGCGTATGCGAGCCTATCTCATATGGCATATGATAGCCATTATTCTAATAAATATATCCGTTTGTCACCTCTAGTTCAAAGGAGATTCGAAGCCCTATGAGACTTTGTTGGCACGGACTCCTTAAAAAACATATGATGCTAAGGGCATGTTCTTTTGAGTGTAAACGAGGTGAATCCCACTTTTTCACTGTTGTGAACAGTGTTTTGGGGGGAAAACCGATTGGGATTCCCCAAACCCGTGGAGGTCGTCCTTATAGCATACGTGCTCCACAAGGACGACCTCCACGAGTTCGGTTCCAATAGTAGCACAACCCTAGACAAGAATGACCTCCACGAGGTCAGATCTTTTAGTAGCCACTGTCCACCGGAGCAACCTCCACGAGGTCGACTTCCTGACCATAATAGCCCAGCAAGAACGACCTCCACAAGATTGTCTCCTTGGTAGCATGGCTCCTTAAGACGACTTCAGCAGCACACACTCGGCGTGGGCTATTTTAGCTGCATCATCCAATAGTCCGCTTGCCTGACAACTCGGCTTTCATAAACATCCTACGCAATCAAGTGACGTGATCTTCGACGAAAGGAAATCGTCTAGGTACATACAACGTCATAACGAGCAGGCATGGCTAATTTGAAAATCTGTGAGTGCCCTTCATTATCTGTTTAATACGCAATCTAAGAAATCGGTTACTCACTGAGGATCCGAGATCTCCATAACTCCTTCCGACGCGGTGTAAACCAAACTTTAGCCTATGAAAACTCGGATCAACATGATCACAGGTACACGCACACAAACACTACAAACCCCCTGCCTCCTTCCACCTATTTGGAATTGACGTAAGTATCGGAGGCGAATTGGAGGCCACCCCATTTGATCCGTTCTTCTCTCTGTTTCAGGTAGCAACAAAGGAGCATCTTGGCGAGATGAAACCCTGCCAGGCTCTTTGCTTGTGTGGGATCCTTGCATCCCATGATGTGCAAGTTTTTTGCATCAACAGTTGTCACTAGATAAAGGGTCTTGTAACAGCAATCTCTTCAGCATCTTCATCATCAGCATCCTTTCCAATATCATCATCCTCAATGTCGAAAGGGAAAGAATATCGTGGGGGAACCGAGCGGCCTGCCTGAAATCAACGCCACCAATAATGGACAACCCACTGGCGGCCCGCCTCCACAACCTTCTATCACTTTCATAGTAGCTATTTCTGCTCCCACATCTGCTAACTTTCAAGCCCTTGTTGATGGATTCTGTCCAAAACAAAGTTAGGATCGATAATTAAAGTGGAGACTTACGCTTGCGTATGCGGAACGATAGTCTCGGAACTTTGCCTTCGGATTCGCCACGACGGATCGAGTCTTCTCACGAACGGAGTAAGGCTACTAATCCACAATCTAAATCTCTATTTTAGATTAAGAACTTGGAAGGAGGGAGAGGAATTATTTCTGCAGAGCTTCGCTATGAAGAAGATGCATGCATGAATTTCATGCAAATGTGTAAGGAAAATGGCTACCCTTGGGTCTTATTTATAGCCCCCAAGGTAGTTATTTTAGGGTAAGTTGTTCCTTTGGAACAACTTAATTAAGGTGTACCATGATACATGGCACATTATAAGCTTAAGTTGTACCATATGCATGGTACAACATAAGCTTAAGATATTCCCCCTTTATTAGCCATATGTCGCATGCACTTATGCATATATAATGCGACTTTCCCGCTCATACAGAGATCCTCTCCGCAAGGGAACAGATTCCCTTTGCACATGACTTAGTGTGCGCGACGTTCGAGGTCCGTATTCCCTCGTACATCCCCCACAAGGGTGTACAAACGTCTTCCATATCCAACATCTCCCACTCACACTTGAGGGGATTGTAAGAGAACGTCTTTCCCTTAGTTCTTTCATCTATCATACCGAGAAATAGACCGTGCGACCGTCATGCGCGTAGAGTCTGTTGTTGTGCACTTGTTAGAGATACACAACGACCTCGAAGGTGCAAAGTTTGAGTAGTTCAACGCATGCTTTACCCTAGATTATTTCTTCACATTTTCTTGTACTTTATATTCAACAATTGAATCCCATCTGGATTACAATTGGCTGGCCAGCTTTGAATCATTAAAGTCCAAATGCGAATATGAAATCAATCTTCCTCTTCTTGCGAACCTTATGATCTTGACTTGATTCGCTTTTCTAACGTGCCCCACCGAGCCGAATTACCATAGCCCATTAGTAACACGCTAAGATAGCGATCATCTCGTCAAATCTAAAGGAACCAATTGGAGTCCTTGAGGGTAAGAGTTAAGACCCGTATGGCCTTTGAGTCTCACATAATAGCAAACACTATTGCTACTAACTCAGTGGTCGAAATGCATACGTGGTATGAACACGTATTACAACATCACTCCTTTCCCAGGGAGAGTATGTCTTAATGATGTTGTACGGATGAAAGATCAGACACCACAGTGCCTATCTTTTGAGTCCCCTTACTACTCAGGAAATATTCCCGGACTCTCATCCTGCATAAGACAGATAGGATTATAAAATCCAATGAGATCCTTTTATCCTTGTGATATAGATCTCAGATCTTTTGTAAGCATCTATATGATGCAGATCTTTCATTCGACTATCTTGTTAAAGTCATGACTCTAAATCATTCGTCTAATGATTTTGACTTTAAACTAGTCTCATCTCTATCTTATCCATCTGATAAGATAAGGCGGTTGCTCATGTGAGAGAGCCAACCTTAATCTGTCCGACATACACACAATTCAGCTGAGATTTCAAAAAATGTTCACAAACATTTCTTAAGAAATTCATATGCAATGTTGGAAAAAGAACTTATTCTTTTATTAATTTTGATCATTTCTTAGACATGGGAATATATATTTGGTACAACTCAGCCCATACGCAATGATAAGTGTTTATAAAACACATTTCTGGGGATCGCTTTCGTAAGCTGATCCTCTATCATCTCATGCGTAGATATGTACCTTATGTCTACCTTCTTGGTTTTATCATAGTCTTTTGCAAATCTGCAGTTCCTTTAAGATACTGCATTATCCTCTTAACCGCTTTCCAGTGTTCTTGCCCTGGGTTGGATTGGTAACAGCTTACCATTTCCAACGGCAAAACAGATGTCCGGTCTCGTACACACCATAGTGTATATAAGACTATCAACTGCACTGGAATATGGAACTTTTTCCATAATTTCCTTTTCCTTTTGGTTCTTTGGACACGATTCCAGATATAAATTATCGCATATGCTTATATGAATATCAATGGACTTGCAGTCCTGCATATTAAATCATTCTAGAACCTTCTTTATATAAGTCTCCTGTGAAAGAGAAAGAAGTTTCTTCGAACGACTCCTTGAAATCTTAACTCCAAGGATATATGCGGCTTTTCCTATGCCTTTCATCTAAGATACTGATGAAAGCCAAGCCTTGATACTCATTACAAAGCCCTTGTCATTTCTGGCTATTAAAATGTTATCTACATATAGATACATGATAATATACTTGCTTTTAATCCTCTTGATATATACTCAGTTATCTTCATCAAGCATGGAAAAAATCCATTTGATAAGACAACTTCTTGAAATCGTATATACCATTGCCTCGAGGATTATTTAAGACCATATATGGACTTACGAAGTTTACAAACTTTATGTTTGTTTCCTTCTTTTACAAACCCTGTTGGTTGTTCCATATAGATCTCCTCGTCCAATTCTCCATTGAGAATGGCAGTCTTTACATCCATCTGATGTAATTCGAGGTATAAGCAAGCTACCATTGCGAATCAAGGTAAAACGCACAACAGGTGAGAAGTTTTCTTTGTAGTCTATCCCTTCCTGTTGCGTAAAACCTTTCGCGACAAGGCGAGCTTTATATCTATCTATAGAGCCATCAGCCTTATGCTTGATCTCGAGAACCCATTTGTTCCCAATCGAGAACCCATTTGTTCCCAATTGCTCTATGTCCTCTGGGTGAGTTAACTAAGTCCCAGACTTGGTTAACTTTCATGGATTTCAATTCCTCCTTTATCGCTTCCATCCATTTGTCATTTGCAGGGCATGATTCGGCATATTTGAGATTCTTCAAGTCCTTGTTGACTTGAATTTAGATCAATTCTAATATCACTCCCACTTGAAATGTTGTTAGAATTGCTCCCACTTGGATCATTATTCCCGTATGGAATAGGATAATCGTCATTCGTATAATCCATTGGTGAAGGTTGAAAAAGTATTTTCGTTTTCACCAAGAATTCTCCCACTCGAATGAGGTAATCCTTCTTGATCACAAATCTCAAATAGAGATAAGTCCTGACTTATCTCGCCCTGTCTTGGAAACTCGTTTTCCAAAAAAGTGACATCCCTTGACTCAAACTCAATTAGCACACCATTGTCTTCCTGACTAACAAAAACATAACCTTTGGAGTTTAATGCATATCGTTTAAAGATACATTTCCTTCCCCATGGCCCAAGTTTGCCATACTTATGGGAGGAAGTATATGCGTTGAATGCACAAACTCAAGGTAAAATGTTTAAGTTAGGAGACCTTTGGTTCCACAACTCATAAGGAGTGGAGCTAACTGATTTCGAGGGTACGCGGTTTAAAATGAAAACGGTTGTCAATAATGCATCACCCCAGAAGGTGGTTGGCAAGTTAGCTTGCGCCATCATTAAACAGACCATTTTTCATTAAAGTCCTATACCTCCTTTCTGCAACACCAATTTGTTGAGGAGTATAAGGCATAGTTACCTGATGTACTATGCCTTTTTCATCACAAAGTTCCTTTAAACTTATTGATTGATATTCACCGCCCCTATCGGTTCGCATGACCTTAATCTTGCGATCTAATTGATTCTCCACTAAACTCATATAGTTTTTAAAGCAGGTTTAGTGCTTTCACTTTTGTGGGATATCAAATAGATATGACCGAATCGGGTGAAATCATCAATTAAAAGTGATGAAATAGGACCTCCCGCGTCTTGTCTTGACATTCATCGGACCACATATGTCCGAATGGATAAGCGGTAATGGAACCTTGGCCCTTGTGCCGGTTCCAAACGGCTTGCGACAAGATTTCCTTTCAAGGCAATGTTCGCAGGTCGACATTTCAACCTTTGAAACATTGGATAGAAGGCCACGTTTGGCAAGTCTATCCATACGCGTTGGTCCAATATGACCAAGCCTTGAGTGCCAACAAATTATATTAGACTCATTAGTCAAAGAATTTGTCATAAGGAAATGAGAAATCATACATTGTACTTATTACAATGAATCCTTTAAATACATAACCCAGAACCAATAAAGGAATTATTACAAAAAATAGGTCCATATTACAAACATGAAGGAACCAACCATTAACCAAGACCCAATGAATTGACCACAATTTTAATATTCCTTTGAATATATGGAATGAAGAGAACATCATGAAGTAGGATAGTGCGGCCGTTGTCCAAGACAAGCTTGCGAGTCCCAACGCCTTTCACTTCAACACGTGTGTTGTTTCCTACATTGATCCAATTCATTCCTTGAGTATCCGGTGATACTCCACGAAGGACCGTTTGTCCTTTGCTATGTGGTCGGTGGCACCTGAATCAATTATCCCAAAATGGATTAGATTCCACAAGAAATAGTGAACTAGAAACACATATGTAACTAGTATTACAAGTTACCTCGTCACTTCCACTCGTACACGAACGAGCATAGTGACCGAGCTTGTTGCACTTGAAGCACTTGATCCTTTTCAAGTCTTTCTTCTTGTGCCATTTCTTGTGTCCACCCTTATGTTTGGGTTCCTTGGTAGACTCAGGTTGCTTATTACGTTCATTAGAAGACTTCGAACGATCTTTACGTTTCTTTCCCCCGTGTGAGGAACTAGCAACCATGTGCACTTCTGCACCTTGCTTGGCAGCCGCAAGCCGCTCTTCCTCTAATTCGAGGTGCTTGGAAACATCGTTGAAGGTCTTGATGCTCTCATTATGAGTGAGATGCATCTTCATCTGATCCCACCCATTTGGTAGGGAACGTATGACTGCTTGGATTTGTTGCTCATCCGTGAGCACATGACCTGCGTCCTTTAACTCTGATATAAGGTTCGCCATATGTCGCAGATGTTTCCCCATGGAATGATCTGGACGTTTCTTATATGTATCGAACTTTATAGTTAAGGCGCGAAGTTTGGACACCGATGTGCCACCGAACTTCTCCTCTAGCTTGGACCATATGTCCATGGCTAGGTCATGTTCTCGGAAGATGCGCATTATGTCATCAGCCATACTGCTTAATAACGTAATGCGCGCTATCTTATTCTTCCGAGACCAAGCATCAAAAGCTTCCTTGTCTCTTCGGGGTTGGGCCGTAGTGCCCAACTCGGGTTCAATCATTACGTTCTTTAGAGTTTCGAGCACTTCTTGCTCCTCTAAAACGTATTGTATCTTAATGGACCAAAGTTTGTAATTATCGCCGTTGAGTTTTTCACCTTTGTTTAACTCAGCGACGATATTCTTTGAAGCGGAAGACATTTTACTTTTAAAATGCTGCAAAAAGACAAAACCGAAGGTTCGATCAAAAACATTGCATAAAAAATTCTCAAAATATAACTCCCACTTGAAATGATAATAGAATATCCCATTTGGATAGTTCTAAAATTCAAATCCCACTTGGAATTATATTATATTTGATAAGTTACTTTCGAAAAATATTGAAGGTGTTGTTCTAGAATCGAAAAGGTCTCTATGATTCCAATCACCATCTAGAACAACTTTCAATATTCCCCCATCACTTATCAAACAATAGTACTCTTATAGTACTAGCAGCGGAAAATGAGTATTTGATAAGTTACTTTCGAAAAATAGTGAAGATATTACTCTAGAATCGGAAAGGTCACTATGTTTCCAATCACCATTTAGAGTAACTTTCAATATTTCTCCCTCACTTTATCAAATGTTAGTACTCTTGTAGTACTTAGCAGCAAAAAAGCGTTTTTGAAAACGTATTTTTCAAAACGAAAATACATTGGCTAATCTCCGTAGAGTAGAGCACAACGTCATAAGTACATTGGCTAATCTCTGAAGAGTAGAGCACAATGACTTGGCTAATCTCGCATGAAGTAGAGCATTACGGCTAATCTTCAAGGAGTAGAGCACAATTTCATAAGTACATTGGCTAATCTCCGAAGAGTAGAGCACAATGACTTGGCTAATCTCGCATGAAGTAGAGCACTATGGCTAATCTTCAAGGAGTAGAGCCCAATGAAAAACTTCATTAAAATGTTAGTCCCGTATGAACTAGTTGGCACTGTGGTTAGCCCCGTATGGGCTAATCGACACATTCGAGTTTGACCAATACCTTTTGTCACCCCGTATGGGTCAGTTGACAAATTTGCAGTCGACCCAGACCTTCTGCCAGATTGGTCGACCAAAAACACAAAATTGGTCGACCAATTTTCCGGACTGCATCTTCTTCCCGGCCAGGGCCTCTGCCCTGGCCGGGGCTTGGCCAAGGGCCGGCCAGGGCCTCTGCCCTGGCCGGCCAGGGGCCCTGACCCCTTCGGCCAGGGCTGGCCAGGCCCTGGCCTCTGCCAGGGCCGGCCGGCCAGGCCCTGGCCTCTGCCAGGGCCGGCCAGGCCCTGGCAGAAGCCAGGGCGCCGGCCCTGGCCACTGCCAGGGCCGGCCTGGCCCTGGCAGTGGCCAGGGCGCTGCCCTGGCCTCTGCCAGGGCGGCCTGGCCCCTGGCCGGGGCCAGGGCCCCTGCCCTGGCCTCGGCCAGGCCCTGGCCTGAGGCCAGGGCGCTGCCCTGGCCTCTGCCAGGGTGGCCAGGCCCCTGGCCGGGGCCAGGGCCTCTGCCCTGGCCTCGGCCAGGGCGGCCTGGCCCTGGCCGGGGGCCAGGGCCCCTGCCCTGGCCCGGCCAGGGCGGCTTGGCCCTGGCCTGGCCGCGGCCAGGGCCTTCTGGCCCTGGCCGTGGCCGGCCAGGGCCGGCCCTGGCCTGGCCTGGCCAGGCTGCGGCCAGGGCCCCCTGGCCCTGGCCGCGGCCGGCCATGGCCCGGCCACGGCCTATTAGCCTTGCCCGGCCATGGCCCTTTAGCCATGGCCGGTCTTCCCCCTTTGATGGGGTGGCCGCATGCACTCCACCCCCTTGATGGGGTGGTCGCCGGTGGTTATTGGCCGTAGCCAACCCCCTCCGCATGAGGAGAGGGGGTGCATGGCCTTCATGGCCCATTTGGCCATGGTGCACATGCACCAAATTTTCCTCTTACCCGATGGAAATAACTTCCATCATCTTCCTCGATGAAGCACCCGTTCGTCGAAGAAATTAGTTATCTCTTAATGGCCGTGTGCCAAAAATGAATAACATACTACATGAACGGTCGGTTCTTCCCGTCACGGAGAGTTCCTACCATATCCGTAATGATAGGAGACCCTAACGTGAAAAGAACAACCGCTGCGTTCTCTCCGTCACGAAGCGTTCCTACTATATCCGTAATAGTAGGAGACCCATTCGTGAAAAAGACAACGACTCGTTCGTAGTTTCGACGGGGCGGTGGATTGACCGGGGCGAACCCATATGGCTCTGATACCAATGATGGATTCTGTCCAAAACAAAGTTAGGATCGATAATTAAAGTGGAGACTTACGCTTGCGTATGCGGAACGATAGTCTCGGAACTTTGCCTTCGGATTCGCCACGACGGATCGAGTCTTCTCACGAACGGAGTAAGGCTACTAATCCACAATCTAAATCTCTATTTTAGATTAAGAACTTGGAAGGAGGGAGAGGAATTATTTCTGCAGAGCTTCGCTATGAAGAAGATGCATGCATGAATTTCATGCAAATGTGTAAGGAAAATGGCTACCCTTGGGTCTTATTTATAGCCCCCAAGGTAGTTATTTTAGGGTAAGTTGTTCCTTTGGAACAACTTAATTAAGGTGTACCATGATACATGGCACATTATAAGCTTAAGTTGTACCATATGCATGGTACAACATAAGCTTAAGATATTCCCCCTTTATTAGCCATATGTCGTATGCACTTATGCATATATAATGCGACTTTCCCGCTCATACAGAGATCCTCTCCGCAAGGGAACAGATTCCCTTTGCACATGACTTAGTGTGCGAGACGTTCGAGGTCCGTATTCCCTCGTACATCCCCCACAAGGGTGTACAAACATCTTCCATATGCAACACTTGTGGCAGAGCTCCGCTAAATGCGAGAGAACTAGGCTCGCCAGATTAGGAGCATTGAAGTTTTGCATGAGTTGTACATGTATCTGATCCGAACCAAGTCTACTGCCCCCAGTGAATTCCAGCCATGGGACACCTCCCTCTAAGAGGGAAGAAGAGCTCATGCTAGTTGAGGATGCCAATGAGATGCAGAGCTTAAACATCAGTGAGACATCAAAGAGCACTGACCGAGAGCCTTACAAGATTAAGGCGGGGCCCTCCGCTGGCCGTCAAAAGCCCTTTCCCTATGACAAGAAAAGACATGCAAGTGAAGAAGGGAAACATATCTGACCTCTGTCAAAGGCTCAATGCGAGGCGAGTAGCTCAGTGTCCCTCAGCATTAGATTGATACGATTCAGCAGGGGACATCGAATTTCCTGAAGACACTGGTTTTCTCTCAGCCTCACCCTTCACCTCCTCTATCTGGAGCACTACCTATCTACAAAAGTACACTCCTCCTTCCACAGATGACGTCCCAAGGTACGCCAATGTGGATGAACCGGTCGAGCACTAGGAGACATACGTCGAGTACATGGAGTCGAAGGGTCATCCTTCAGATCTGATGTGTTGGGCCTTCCAAAGCTACCTGATTGCGGTGGCTCGACAGTGGTTCCAAAACCTTCCTAATAGGTCAGTCAGCTCTTTCTCCAACCTCCGTAGGAAGCTCCTCTACCGCTTTTATGCCTAAAAAGTGGTGAAGATGTATCCTGAATCCTTGGCCTCCATCAAATAGGGGCCAGACGAGTCCAACTTGGCTTACTGGCTCGCTTCAACTGAGACCACAAGGCATGAACGTTTGCCCTGATGGCGTCGCCAAGATGGCACTTCAGGCAAGCTTCCGGTACGGGTTTAACCTAAAGTTTGAGAGTTGCAAGTAGTGGCCCCAGACCTTTGCTCACCTAGTAGGTCGGATCAATAGATTCAAAGCTATAGAAGAAGCATGTGGATGATCATCCAGTGATCTCACGACCATAGGAGTATTTAAAGGATGACATTGTTCCATTCGAAACTTGTTTATAAGTTTCCTTGTATAGTTTGATTGGTGTAACAGGATTCCACCTCATAGGTGTTCAACATGTAAGCCAAGACAGTATCTCGTTTTGCTAAGTCTTTCATTTCGAATGTATGCTTTAGGCTTTCAGATATCTCATTGATCTCTGCAGGAGATCCTATGAGATTTAAGTCTTCCACATATACTGCGATGATGAAAAATCACGTTCCCGTTCTTTTGATAAATATACACGGGCAGACTTCATTGTTTGTGAATCCTTGCTGTGCAAGGAAAACACTTAGTCTGGTATACCACATTTTTCCTGATTGCTTAAGACCATATAATGATCTCTGAAGCCTTACCGAGAAGACGTCCTGAGGTCTCTCTTTCATCTATGGGGGTAAATTAAACCCATCTGGAAGTCTCATATAAATTTCTTTATCTATATCGCCATATAGATATGTAGTCACACCGTCCATGAGCTGTATTTCTAGGCTTTCCAGAGACGATAGGCTAAGCAAGAATCGGAAAAGGGAATATGTATCTTCATAATCAATCCCCGGCCTTTGGAAAAATCCATGTGCTACAAGGCGTGCCTTGTAGCGTACGATCACATTTTCTTCATTTCTTTTTCTGATGAAGACCCACTTATATCCCACATGTTTAACACCTACAAGTGTTTGGACTACTGGTCCAAAGACTTTGCGTTTCAAGAGTGAGTCCATCTCTACTCTTATTGCCTCGTCCCACTTTGGCCAATCAACTCTGCGTTTACATTCCGCTAAAGATCGTGGTTCGATGTCATCGTCGTATTCAGCGACGTGAATGTCAATAGCAAACGTAAAATCGACGACGACGACTGTGCTATGTCTGTCCAGTACCTCTCCAGTACGTACGTAATTTAATGATATTTCTCCTATTGTTTCCTCTGCAGGGAAAATAAGGAGAGGAGAGGTCGCTGGTCTGAGCTCAGCATCCTGTGGATGGATCATCTTATTATCTCCAGGAATCTTACTCTTTCGAGGAACCTTATCTTTTGAACCTGGCGGGCGTCCTCTTTTCAATTGAGGTACAACCAATTCTGCTACCGGTGGATTGCATCCATCTTTGGGGATGCCAATCCTAGCTGGCGTGTTGGCAGCAGGGACATATGAACGAACAATCTTCTGGTTGTGCGTAAATTTATCCGGTAGTAGGTGTACTGTGTTCTAAATGTGAAGAATCTTCAGGATCTCAGCTTCACACAGATTAGTACGCGGATCATAAAGGGACAAAGACTTCTTGTCCCAAGAAATGGTCTCAGAAGCATCAGGCTTCTTAGACTGTGTGCCTAGTTTTGGAAATGATTTCTCATCGAATTCATAGTTATCAAGACGTGCCTTAAATGCGTCTCCCGTGAGAGGTTCTAGGTATCTAATAATAGAGGACGAATCAAACCCAATATAAAAACCTAGACTATGCTGAGGACCCATTTTGGTCCTCTGAGGTGGTGCTATTGGGACATATACCGCACAACCAAATACTATCAAATGTGAGATATCTGGTGGTGCACCATATGCTAGCTGCATCGGGGATAATGTATGGCAACCAGAGGGTCTTATCCTAATGAGCAATGCGGCATGCAGTATAGCATGCCCCAAGCCTCCACAGGCAACTGGGATTGCATGAGCAATGGACGTGCAATCCATTGGAGTCTCTTTATAAGAGACTCTGCTAATTAATTCTGGGTGTGAACATGTGCTACAGGATGTTCAACTTCGATACCCATTGCCCGGCAATAGTCGTCGAAGACTTGAGAAATTCGCCCGCATTATCAAGACGTAGTTTCTTGACATGGTTATCGGGGAAATGAGCCCGCAACCTAATTATTTGGGCCAATAGCTTTGGGAAAGCTAGGTTGCGGGTGGACAATAGGCACACATAAGATCATTTTGTGGATGCATCAATCAGTACCATGAAGTACCGAAATGAGCCACTTGCAGGGTGAATAGGCCCGCAAATGTCGTCCTGAATTCTCTCTAGGAAGCCTGGAGACTCTAATCTCACTTTCAGGAGGGATGGTCTCGTTATTACTTTTCCCTTAAAACAATGGGGACAAGAAAATTCATACTTTTGAAGAATCCTCTGGTTCTTCAAAGGATGTCCACGGGATTAGAATGCCAAGGGACATGTGATACCAAATGTCTCCATCACTAAGCTTGATGGGGAGAAATGAAGGGATAAAGATGAGGTGGCCTCCCTCATTCATAACAAATGATATAAATGAAAAAAATAAGGGTTTTTCTCATATTAGTCCCTTAAATTATGCGTAATTTGATATTAGTCCCTTAATTCTTCGTATTTTGAATTTAATCCCTCAAATCTTAAGCCGTTAATCTAAATAGTCCCCCCATCCTATATTCTGTTAAATAGTTAGATTAATTAATGATTAATTAACAATTAGTGTTAATTAACACGTCAGCACTAACAGCCACGTCCGCGTTAACGAAGTTTTTTAACGGAAAATTAGAGTGTGTGACTATTTTAATTATAGTTAATGATTTGAGGGATTAAACTCAAAATTCGAAGATTTAAGGGACTAATACAAATTATGCAAGATTTAAGGGACTAATATGAGAAAAACCCAAAAAATAAAAATCTCCCCAACGAAACAACTCAGCGTGAAAATCATGACTTTCTCCAATTTGATGATAATCACTGTTTCGTCCTCCTCTCCTCCTCCCTCAACTCTTAATTCACCGGTAGGCGGTAGGCGACGATTCGTGAGTTTTAAACCCATAATAAACTCAACAAACATAAAACTTTAATATAATTCTTAGCTTGCACAGTCATAAATGATATTATAAGACTAAAAAAGTTGCAATAATCTTCACCCTTCGTTTTGATTATACAGCTTGCAAATTACTTTTTACACATCGGACCATATATCTAACCTTAAAAATGGTCCAATCAAATCCACCACAATACATGAACTAGAACTAAAACAGCGAATTTATCCCCTGGAAAAAAAACACAAGAAACACAAAAACATAAACATAAAAACTTGTTGTGATTAAGCAGGCAGCTCGCCCAACTCCTTTGAAGCCATGACAGACCTGTAAATCTCCAGTATCAAACGCTTCTCAAAGTCGCCCGGTTCAGGCCGAACCGAGCGAGCCTTTGGGATTCTCCGGCCCAGCAGCAAGTCGGGTCCGCTCGAAGCCGACATGCCCGACCCTTTACCGGCCACGCCCAGCATGGCGTCCACGTAGGCGTCCCGGATGCGGGCGAGGATCCGAGCCGGAGAGAACATCCGGAGCCTGATCTTGAAGAGGGCATGCAGCCTGAACCGGCGGGTCGAACCGCGGCCGCCGCCGAAGCGGACGACCCGTGCGGTCTTGTTGCCGGCGACGGAGCTTCTGAGCTTTTTGTACTTACGGCTCCGCCAGTAGGATCTTATTCCTCTAGCGAATTGGATCGGAAACGATTCCATCTCTCTTGATTCCCAAAACGAAGATGAAGAAATTTTTTTGCTTTTTCTTTGGATTTTTTTTCCCTTCTTTTTTTCTTCGTGGTTGTTGGCATTTATACAAGGTTGGAACTCGGAAGTCGTGGCTTGTGAACGGGTTGGTGTGGGAAAATTATAGTTAGGTCCTCCCATCATTTTTATAATTTTTTTATCATTTTGTTTTTGTTGAAAACGTGGATGTGGTCAGCGGACCGAAGAGGCTAACACATTGCCCAAGTTACCCAGAAACCAAACAAAAGAGTACCTCCGAACTACCTCCGAACGCCGCACCAAATGGCACAAAAATGATGAGTTAACCACCGGCCCTTTGGCCGCGTGGTACGTCCCCCCTCCCTGTGGTTTTCGGTCGTGGGATTGAGGTCCATTTGTGGCTTTTCTATCTATATTACAATTGAGGGCAGATTTTGAATTTGTCCTATGTGGCAATTTCACATCAAGTTTTGGAGGGAAATTTTTGGGTTAAAGAAAAATTTGTTGGGAATACACAAAAGCATTGAAATTAGGAATAACCTTTTAATATTAGTTATGAAAAAAATGTTGTGCATACACACAATCTCATCTTGGGAATGAACGCGAGCTGTGAAAGAATGAACGCGAGAGATGCTGCTAACTCTATTATACATTTGACAGCGTTTTTTGAATTCTAGGACTGACTAGGACAAGATAAAAAGTGGCTGAGATTTGATCTTGGTAAATCAATGATTAGGATGAGATTTTGTGGGAAAAGTGTATTGGGAACCAAAACTTTGAAATTAAAAGTGTCTTGGAAAAGATTATGGAGATTAAATTTGGCGGGGGAAAGTGCCTTGGGAACCTAAACTTTCAAATTAGAAGTGCATTGGGAAAGATTGTGGAGATTAAATTTGGGGGGAAAAGTGCATTGGAAACCTAAATTTTGAAATTAAAAGTGCCCTGGGAAATATTGTGGAGAAGCATGATCCATTAAATTAAACAAAATAAAAATTTAGCGTAAAACAATTTAGCGGAATAACAAAGTAGTGTAAAAATACACTAAATTTTTTTACGCTAATTTGTTGTTCGACACCGAATTTGTTGTTCCGCGCCGAAGGCGTGTGCGTCGAATATGTTGTTCTGCGCCGATGGGGCCTGTGCCGCAAAATATTTTTACGCTAATTCATTGTTCTGTTAAATTTTGGCTGTGGAAATATTTTTTTGGGAAACAAAGATTTCGCGGAGGAAATGTTAAATGAACCGTGCCCTCGGGCACGGGTTATGACTAGTCTATATTACAATTGAGGGCAGATTTTGAATTTGTCCTTTGTGGCAATGTCACATCAAGTTTTGGAGGGAAATTTTTGGGTTAAAGAAAAATTTGTTGGGAATACACAAAAGCATTGAAATTAGGAATAACCTTTTAATATTAGTTATGAAAAAAATGTTGTGCATACACACAATCTCATCTTGGGAATGAACGCGAGCTGTGAAAGAATGAACGCGGGAGATGCTGCCAACTCATTGATCAGCGTTGCAAAACCCTGTAAAATTTCGATATCATCTGCTGATATTTCAGGGGAAACTAATAATTATTGATGTTTGTTTAAAATTAGTGGGCCCAAGATTTTTAAATGAACAATATCCCAAGGGCACTGGTTATATGTATATGAAGCCATCGTCGAAGGCGCCAGCTAAATTTTTTAACGCTAATTTGTTGTTCCGCGCCTAAGGCACCCGCGCCGAAATTGTTGTTTTACATCGAATGAGTTGTTCTGCACCGAAGGCATCCACGTCGAATTTGGTGTTCTGTGTCGAAGGCGCATGCGCTGAATTTGTTGTTCCGCGCTAAAGGCGCCCGCGCCATTTTTAACGCTGATTTGTTGTTCCGCGCCTAAGGCACCCGCGTCGAAATTATTGTTTTACGTCGAATTTGTTGCTCTCCGCCAAAAGCACCCACATCGAATTTGGTGTTCTGTGTCGAAGGCGCATGCTTTGAATTTGTTGTTCCGCACCGAAGGCGCCTGTACCGCTAAATATTGTAAACTAATTTGTTTTTCTTTTAAATTTTGGCTTTGAAAAAAAATTTCGGGGAACAAAGATTTCGCATGGGAAAATCTTAAATGAACCGTGCCCGCGGGCATGGGTTATGACTAGTATATCAACAAAAAAAGGTTTTTTGTATACACGTCCTTTAAAAAAACGTCTAATTTGAACAGAGTCCTCCCAAATAATAGCTTTTGCTAAGAAGTCCATAATTCATATAACTCGTGCGAAAAAGTCCTTTTCAACGAAATATTTAAAAACGTAAATAGGGCTAACTCGTGTCTAATTAAGGTGCAGTTTAGGTGAAACCCGATAACCCATTCTTAACCCGACAAATGCTACTATTGCTTCTCTCCCCAAAATAAAAAACCCCATTCGCCGTAGCGCTGGAGGGCAGAGACCATGGCGAGCGCGTTGCTGGTGAGGGAGGTGATGTTGGCGAGGAAAGACATGGCGGAGGCGACCTGGAGGGTGCTGTTAACATACTTGAGGGCAGACCAGTAATCCTATTGGTAGAGCAGAGCGGCGTCGTCGAACGCCCGGGGCGTTGAAAATGGACGGCGGCAACTAGAGGGACGGCGGGGTAGTGGAAAGGCAATGGGAAGAGAGGGAGAGGTGGTCGAGGCAGTTCAGAGCGGCGTTCTTGCAGGCGGGGTTGGATTGGGAGGAGGAGGGGATGGATTGGGATAGGGATATAGCGGGTTCGAGGTCATGGGCGGAGATGGAGAGGACCGAGAGGATGATGTCGACAGGGGATGATGGGGCGGGGAGTGGGAGGAGATGGAGGAGATGGAGAGGGCCAAGAACAGATTGCTATTGCTCAAAATATCAGTCATTTTTCCACCCCCAAAAGCAGATCAATGGGCTAGTGGGCTTTAGGAGGAAGAAAGGAAGTATGTGTATAACGGTCACTTTGTGTTTTCTGTTAGAAGGTAAGGAATATTCTCTTCAAATTAACCATGTGGTCTCTTTTCCTGTGAGTTAAGTGAATTGGAGGATCTCCTGTCAAAAGCTATTATTTGAAGGACTCTTTTCAAATTAGGCGTTTTTTGGGAGATCGATATACGAAAAACCCAAAAAAACGAGTTAAAGCTGTTTGATTAATTGTGAAGATGCAACTTCGTTTAACTAAGATTCATAATAATATTTATGTTTAGCCTCTGCTACACGTCGGATTTCAAAATATCTTTTACTATATCAAGTTGAGTGGAAAAAAATTGATAGAGAATGGAAAGAGTTTTACTATATATTTATGTGTGTGTGTGATGTTGTAACGACCCACTCACGTGGCCCATTACTGTTCGGTACATGCGCAAGTTCTACTAGGCACCAATGAAGTCAATACAGGCTCCGTTGCAGAAATATGCCAAATACTCATACATAAAAATGAAATACAACCTTCTTACAAACCAGCGGCGTATAGAAAAGGAAATACAACTCGAATACAAATACACATCAAGCCATACTCTGAAAAAGAATAAAATAACATAACACACTCACACTCACTCTCAGTAACCAGTGTCCTCCGGATCAAACTCAACTGCAAGCTCGGCGTCTGCCAACTCAGGTGTCACCTCGTCAAACTGTGAAGTATCTGGCGGGTCCACCACAAAGAGAAAGGTCGTCCCTAGTGCACACATCAATGGCCATATTTTCCATTTTTTCTTGAAGAGAGTTCTGCATCTTTTGATCAGCTTTGTAAGAAGAGGAGTTTGGAATTGTGAGCTTATGATATTAGATACCAATTTGTAGGCTATGTTTGGCTCTGTCTTGCTAAGCATGTATTACAGAATATTTGGTGGAATGGTATTTGTTATGACCTAAAGATCGTAGGAGTACGACTTCTGCCCCGATCCGCTGACATACCCCATTAACTCACCCCTTCGCGAAAGGGCCGCCATCCCGGAGGTCCGAGGCTACACGAGAATGGGCGCACTTCGCAGCACTCCCCCCGGCCGAGGGGCACAACCGCAGTTGCTCGGCCCGCCAGGGGCAGTGCGCTTGGGGAGCGCCCAGACAGTGCCGCTGGGGATGCTGACGTAGGCATGTGCATATCCCTCCTTGCCAGCGGCCCACGACCTGCGACCAAAAAGGGGCGCGGCCGGGCCGGACAACCCCCGAGCAGGTCGATCCGGCTGGTCCCCATGAACCATGGAGCCGGGGATAACATAGCTAGACCTTTAGTTCATCACGTACGACAAACAACATAGTGTAAGGACACGATTGACACTAACGACGCCCGACCATCTGACAAAGCGCCCCCTGGCCGCTGAGCCCCCTGACACTTAATGCTTTCGGCCCTGACATCCTGACAAAAGTGCCCCTAGCCGTTGCGCCGTCTGACAAAAGCAGGGCAGGCACTCCTGTTCCTGACATCCTCGTCCGAAGCTTCCCCTGACAACCGAGCCAGCTCAACACGTCGAGTCAGCATGCCAGGTTAGCCCCACCTAGTCCTCACGCATCAGGTATAAATACCTCCTCACTTCTTACGGTGAAGGGGTTGGCAAATTCTCTCTCTCAATCCATTATTCACACACGAGAGCAAAGGTCGTCCACATCTTTGTTCTCCCACTTATAGCTCGCCACGTACGGTCGACACACCCTCAGTCCGACCGGCGTGCCTAGCCCCGTTTTAAATCCTATTACTGACTTAGGCATCGGAGGGGCTAAGGGTTGGACCCCAACCCTGCCCTTCTGATGGGTTGCTCGTGGTGCAGGAAAGCTCGCCCCTTGGTCGACATCAGCCTTGGGCTCCCGCCACCCGTTCTTCTTCCGCCGTGTCCGGTAAGATTTGACTCCGTGGCCACCCCCCCGGTGGCAAGTCTAGCCTCTTCACCCCACTAATCACTTGTTAAATAGCTCACCTAAACCCTTGTATCAACATAACCACCGTGCCCTTGGTTCCCCTCAATACAAATTCATTGTACGCGCGTTCCACCTCGTAACAATTGGCGCCGTCTGTGGGAACGAAGGGTCACACCCATGTCAAATCCCATACCAATCACCGAGACCCTGACTAAGGGTTGGACCCCAACCCCGCGATCAACTGAAGACCTCCAGGGCATCTCGTTAGCGCGCCACCCAAACTGGAGGGGCAAAATGCGGGGGAGGCTTTGGCCACTCTGTACCCGCTATCTTGAAGACCTCCAGGGAAGCTCGTAAGCTCGCCACCCAAACTGGAGGGGCAAAATGCGGGGGAGGCTTTGGCCACTCTGTACCCGCTATCTTGCAGACCTCCGGGGCAGCTCGTCAGCTCGCCACCCAAACTGGAGGGGAAAACGCGGGGGAGGCTTTGGCCGCTCTGTACCCGCGATCAAGTGAAGACCTCCAGGGCAGCTCCTCAGCTCGCCACCCAAACTGGAGGGGCAAAATGCGGGGGAGGCTTTGGCCACTCTGTACCCGCTATCTTGCAGACCTCCGGGGCAGCTCGTTAGCTCGCCACCCAAACTTGAGGGGCAAAATACGGGGGAGGCTTTGGCCACTCTATACCCGCTATATGGCAGACCTCCGGGGCAGCTCGTTAGCTCGCCACGCAAACTGGAGGGGCAAAATGCGGGGGAGGCTTTGGCCACTCTGTACCCGCTATCTTGAAGACCTCCAGGGCAGCTCGTTAGCTCGCCACGCAAACTGGAGGGGCAAAATGCGGGGGAGGCTTTGGCCACTCTGTACCCGCTATCTTGAAGACCTCCACGGCAGCTCGTTAGCTCGCCACCCAAACTGGAGGGGCAAAATGCGGGGGAGGCTTTGGCCACTCTGTACCCGCTATCTTGAAGACCTCCAGGGCTGTAACGCCCCCCTCCACGGGATACCGGATAAGTACGAATCCGTATCAGGTATTCCCAAAGAGACGGGTACTACGAAGAAAATACGAAATTACAAACACAAGCAGGTTCACTGCGCACTGCTGGGATAGTACATATAGCATTCCAGTCAACCCAAAACACAAGAGAACCAACAACTCAAGCACTGATGTATATAAATAAAACTGTTCATATACAACTTCCTTATACAAATCCATATACAATATACCCACATCTCAATAAGGTACAAAAACTCACATCTCACCCAAGTACAACACCACTCCCAAGTCATCCACACTTCTCACAACCTGCAACTCCGACCAACTGAGTCAAGGGGCCCCAACTCAAAGAACCAACCTGAAAAGTCAACGGTGGGGCACATCAATGCGTGACCCAGTAGGAATTCCATATCTCAACTAGTCCTTACATGAAGTGTGGAAAGGGTGCACGTGAACATGCAGAGTGTATGTCATGGCATAAACATCTACTGTAGTAAAAGAAGTA